>JBBBDQ010000134.1:477500-482500 GCA_037127315.1 Ascarosepion bandense
CCAAGAGCCACACAGTGTAGATTCTTTCTGTATGAGGTTGTTTGATGAATGTAAGAAGTGCAGGTTATGAGGATATTTAGGATACATGAAAAAAAAATTTTATTTAAATACCTGGGAAGTATTCTAACAGAAAATGGAAAGTGCGACACAGAGATCCAAAGGCAAATTGGCATAGTGAAGGATGCGTTCCAGAAGCTGAGTAAAGTATTAAGACACAGAAACTTTCACTAGAAACAAAGAAGAGAGTACTAGATAGCTTTGTGATGTCAGTTCTTCCATATGGGGGTGAAACATTCACCCCCATATGGGGTGAAACATTCACACCCCATATGGACAATATCATCAAATATAAAAGAAAAACTTGAAGCAGCTGAAATGTGGTTCTACAGAAGGATGCTGCAGATGTCGTGGATCAAGCATGTGAGCAATGATGAGGTGTAGGAATGAATGGAAATGAAAAGAAAATTAATATTGAGCATCAGAAAGAGACAACTGAAGTTCCTGGGACATGCAATGAGGAAGGAGGGCTTGGAGAACCTGATACTAACAGGCCAGATAGAGAGGAAAAGAGACAGAGAAAAGCAACAGATAACATATTTGAAGTGCCTGAGCAGGTGGATGACAGAACAGGGGTTGTGAGATGTTACAGGAGAAAGCATGCTAAGAGCCACCAGGGATAGGGAGACCTGGGAGGCTATGTTCGCCTCTGACCTGAAAGAACGAGACACAGAAGAAGAAGAATGGTTGACTAATAGATTTGAAGAGATTAAGACAGCAGCAATTCTTAGGAATAAGTCATCTTTTCAGAACTTCTTTTTTACTAATGGAAAACTAAGGAAATTATTATACCAAGTGTACATGGCATGGCGGATTGTACCTGTAAAGATGTGAGTTGTTGAAACTAAGGACTGTAGCACATCAGAATATCTGTCATGGAAATAGCAGTAGGTAGATAGCAAGATGGATATGAACAGATTGAGATCGATAAAAAAGATATTGTAATAAACAAATATATAAAAAAATGATTAAAATGGATAAGGACAGAGATAGATGATCACAATATAAATAAATAATAGGCATTCAAACATTTTATATAAACAAAAGTGTTATTGTAATATTTGGCTAATATGAATGATATACATAGTTAATATATAAGTGAAGTTTTGGTCAAACCAAAATTCCTCTATTTGTAAACAATAGCAAGATACTAGAAAGAACCAAAAATAAAATTTGATGAGGAATAGACAATAGAATGTTCTGAATTGGAATGGGGATTGGTTCAAAATGGTCAAAATTGCCTCAGAGAATACAAAGCAAATCTCTGAAGAGTGAATAAAATAAAAACAAAAATAAAAATGCAACTGAGCAAAAGACATTGCTTAAAGGAAAATGCGACTTGATATTAAATGAAAATAGTGGCCAAAACAATTTGCCACTTATTTTCTTCAGCTCTTACGTTTAAATAAACACAGTGATATTTGTTCAAACTTCTACATTATCTGTGTACACATGTTTATTTTCTGTGTGTGGGCATGTGGTTAGAGAGCATCAGCATTCTGACCATGAGACATGGGTTCAAATCTTACGATTGTCAATTTATCAAGGAAGTGACTTCTTGATAATATCAGCCTTGGAAGAAGATCCAAGCATGTGCCACCATTTGGAAGCAACTGAAAAGCATACCACAGACATCACTCAAGTCTTGTCAGTCAAATTGGGTAGACAGAACTGTTTGGAATCCATTGATGGTTGTGCTAGCAAAGAATCATAAGTCATTATTACCAAAAAATTATGCTTACTGACATTGTTCCAAACTGTTGATTATACCAGATTATGCAGGAACTGTAATTAAAGTCTGCTCTGCAACTGTACTTGAGCAGGTGTCTTCAACAGAAAATATCTAGCCACCCTATCAGAAGTACATACTCAGAAAGAAGCAGCTAGCCTTTTACTTTACTTCCATGTTCATGTAAAAAGAATTTTTTTTAATATAATCATGTGGCCCCAAGCAAGGCATTTTACTGCCACTGTTGTGCAGGGGGTTACATAGGAGAAATGTTATAAGAAAGAGTGACAGGCTACAGAGGGTGTCAGGAAGAGAGTATAAGAAGGAAGAGAATACTGATTAGTGGGATGGACGGAAAAGTGTCTTACAGTGTTGATCTTCCACATTTGTGTTCTTGTGCCAGGTTAATCATAGCTTAATAAATACTTGTACTAGCATGTAGAATGGCTTCCTGAAGTATAATGCTTAGCAAGTTTGTGAAGAAAACCATGACTACTGTTTAAGAAGTTTGGTTCTCAGTGAGTCTCATTTATTTGTGGTCTTGTGTCAGAATGCTAAAGAGAATAAGAATAAGAGAATGTTTGAAAATCTCAGCACAGATAATGAAGAGACTTGAGGCAACAGAAATGTGGCTCTATAGACGAATACTAACAATACCATGAACTGAACATTTGGGCAATGACACATTTTAAAGAAAATGGAAACAAAAAGAACACTTATACTTAATATTAGGAAGAGAGAGTTGAAATTTCTAGAACACATAATGGGGAAAGAGGGCTTGTAGAATTGGACACTCACAGGACACATAGAAGGCAAGGTAAAAGAAGAATGCAGTAAATAACCTACCTAAGTAGGGTTTCAGAGAGATAGCAGAAAGATAAACCTTACTAAAACCTATAAAGATGCAAGAAGTTATGGAAAGCCATGCTTGCTCATGTCCAAAAGGGACATGACACATAGAAGAATGAAGAATTATATTTGTTTGCAGGTGTAGATTGATAATTATATTAATGCCTCAATATAGATATACTCGTTGAAATTTCTTTTTCCATTTCAGTTGAATCAAATTAAAACTAAAATTATTTATTCCACATTTATTTTTATTTTTTTTTTAAATTGTCACAAAATATCAAAATAATATACACAAAAAAAATATTTGCCTGAATTTCTTGGATGAGGAGTTATTATTTGCGCTATTTACATTCAAACTTCTTTATTGTTATCATGTTTTGTTTCAGCTGTTGTGCTATTCCTGCCTTCATCAGGATTATATCAATTACCTACAGTAAATTCCAAATGGAACCTTTTAATCTATTCCACTAAATACTGTCCTGATATTGTAGGATAGCAGATCTTCTGAATGTTTTCTGAACTCTTGAAGTAAAGCAGACACACCATGGTAATTTTCTGGTCTTTCTCTTTGACCCTTTTATTTCAACCAGCAGGCACTGATATGTTTGCAGGGTAGTTTTTATTCTAAATGGTAAGTGTGATGCTGTTTATTTCTTGTCAGTACATATCTGGCTCACTGCTGATGATTTTTGACTGGTGTTACAGACATCAGACAATATCTTTCTTCACAATGTATGGTGGTAGAAACAGAAATTAAGGTATTGTCCAATAAAGGCTTTCTTGTGAAATACAGACATCTTGGACCAATTCTCTGTGCCAGTTATTAGTGCACCCAAGAAGGTTAAATAAGGAAAAAATAAATTAGTTATATTAGAAGGCCCATTATTTGTTTTCTGTAAAATTCACAACAGCTCAAGTAGCATATGAAAAATGAATACATTCAAGTCAGCACAGCAAGAAAAAATGCTTTGTTATGATCTGAAATGAAATGAAGTATTTTCTTTTAGATAATTATTTTCCATTACAATATTTCTATGCTTTCTTCAAACATGATTCTCCCTGTCTTTAAAATTTCCTTATTTTCCCTTTCTTCATCTTTTTCATTTTCTTAACTCAGAAAACAGCATTGAATTTAACAGATAAATCAGACTGCACAAATCAACAGAATCCCAAGACTGTGTGTTACAGTCTCATGTTAAATTGCGTCAACATGAGAACTGACAAAGCTAAAATCTGTTGTTTTGTCAAATTTTACATGACAGTCATGGGCCTAACTTAGCAGGGCAGATTTTAATATGAATTCAAATCCATTTATTCAACATAGTCTGCATTGTTTTCCTTATTTTAATGCAAATTATAAATATATTTGCAAGAGAAACGTCATGTCTTGGGAATCAAAAAATGTTTTTCTTATAGTTTTCTGAAGTTCTTATGGGAAGATTTTTTTATATTATATCATTTACTTTTTTGTAACTAATATATTCAAGTTTGTTGTTTTGAGCTCACTATTCTTCTTTTCCTTACAGAATTATTTGTTATCAAATAACTTTTGAATCGGAGAAGATTTTTTAAGCATGTTTATTACTCTTTTTACGTTTTGGATTGCTGTCTTCATCTTTGTTGTTTACATTGTTTTGGCCAATACAAGGTGATGCAGAAAAGTTCTCTACCTGATCAAATTCCCAAAATCAGCATTTCAATGACCAAACATTAAATACTAATTTGGGAAGTGATTGATGCTGAGCATGTTTTGGCATAGACTCTCACTGTCTTTAGTCTTTATCAGTTGTTAATTAAAATTTTGTTATTATGATTTTAATATTTCGTATTCCATATATTTTTGGAGTATTATCACTATCCTTGTTGTTAGTAGAACATTTAAGTCTATACATTTACAGATTTTCTCAAGTCAGATGAAGTTGATTAATTTCAGAACATAACATTTGCTGAGTTATTTAATATTGAAAAAATGACTCATAGAACAAAAATAACAATGAATTAATAGGTAGTCATGGCCTATTTTGCACTAAAGATAGACACAAACCCTGTTGGCAAAAAGGTAGATACAGGTCAGTTTTGCATTAAACATAAACACAGGACCAGATTTTTTACTATGGATAGACACACGTTCAGTTTGCATTAACAGTAGACAGGCCTAATTTGCACTAAAAGTAGACACAGGTCTTGTTTTCAATAGAGGTAGATACAAGCTTAGTTTGCATTCAAGATAGACACAGGCCAGTTTGCAGTAAAGGTAGACAAATGTCTAATTTTTTACTACAGGTATACACATGTCCAGTTTGCACTAAAGGTAAACACAAGTCCAGTTTACATTAGACTTGAAAAAAAGTCATAGGTCTGG